>WOXC01008572.1:255000-298039 GCA_011680675.1 Gymnobelideus leadbeateri
TGCCATGTGCATAGGCCTTTAGCCCATCTTAGGCTGGTTTGGTCCTAGTGTTGAAAACAGTTTTCTGTTCCTGCTGAGGCCTCATTAGATTAAAGAGGGTTGCACATTTGCTTGCCATCTGAGTCTGGGTTTTAAATTCCTGGTGGCTGCCGGTAGAGTTTGAGCTGAAGCATAGGGCCCCTGTGTAATACTCCCCTCTGCTGGAAGACTGGCTTGCAGACATGCCCACCCATCTCGGCCCCACTCAGGAGTGGGGTTGGCTTTTTCTCTGTATGAAAAAAAGTGCATTTTGGAGTTTGACAGTTCAGGATTCTTTTTCTCTCTTTCCTAGAGAAGATGAGAATTAAAAACAAAATCTTTTATCTCTGCATGTATCCACACAATCTCAAGGAGCCTTTTTGCTTTGTATAAAGAGACCAGAAAGTAATAGGAGAGGCCTGCATGTGGTATAAACACTCCTAGATGGTGAACCTTGAACAAAACCTTTTTGTTGTGGGAAAACATACAGTTATACAGGCAATTGCTCACTATATATTTTTTTTTCCTTTGGATGCTACTACTCTGGGTAGGTGAATTTCATCAGTCCAGAGTGACCCTCCCAGTTGTCTTCACCAGGGTCTAGGCCATTCCTGGACCACAGACATTGGGGTAACTGAATAGGTCCAGTAGTCAGAGCCAGGCTATCCCTCTGGATACAGGCACTATAGAGCTCTTCCTGCTCTGAAGTTTCTCTTCTACTGACCTATAACAGCATGTGGCAATGTGGTGATTAAAAAGGTTCAAGAGATATAATCATGGGTAATTTAATAATTTTATTAATAATGCCAACATTTTAGTAAAAGGGTGGTCATTTGATGTCTCTCTTAGACCAAAGACAATCATGGCAGGTGGGCCCACAGCTTATATACCCTTTGAAGGGTAGGTGTTCCCCAGGGCAGGAATCAACCCTGATTGGTTAATAATTGCTTGCTTGCTGTTTGTCTTTCATTCTTGAAGAGGACCATGGCATCAGGAAAATGATGCCATGACATGCAAGTGAATTGGATTTAAGCGACAGAGGGCTGTGCAAAGTCACCAGCCTCACTTTTACCTCCAGAGCCATCTGGGTCCAGTGGCCAGATAGAGATCAGGACAACTGGAGATGGCCCAGGATGCAGTGGGGGACCTAGACCTTTTACCAATTAATTAACAATTAATGACAAAATGAATATTACAATGAGAGCTGAGAGTGACATCACATCACCCTTGGGCAGAGAGACTATCTCAAAACCAAGACCACCCCAGCCTTGTAATTTAGACAAAAGGGTCTGTCTCCACCCAAGCTTGATTGAATGGAATTCACCTTAGTCTAGAGATTCCTTGTAAGGCTGGGTGGGGTTGGATAGAGGATGACTTGAGACTGAACTCTTGAGATGAGGATAGAAAAAGGGAGAACTCTGAATCTCCCCAAATCATAAGTTATTAATAATCATTAATATTAATAATAAATAATATTGATAATCAAGTTAATAATCATTCTCTCGTGATGATGATGACAATAGCATTTATACAGCTTTAAATTTTGCAAGGAGTTTTACATTTATATCTTATTTGATCTTCACAACACTGAGTGAGATAGGTTCCAGTATGACCCCATTTTACAAGTGAGAAAACTGAGGCTAGGAGATTATTAAGTGACTGAGTTTCCTGGAGTCACACAACTAGTGTTTGAGGCTGGATTTGAACTCAGGTGTCTCCTGACTTCAGGCCTCAGACTCTGTCCAACTAACTATCCTAATTTCACCATCCAAATGACAAAGGAAGGTAGGCAGGCTAGATACATGAGAGGGAAGGATTGTAGTATAGCACAGAGTACTAGACTTGAAGCCAGAGGAGCTGAGTTCAAATCCTGACTTTTCCAATACCTCCTGATTCTTATGCTACCTATACTATATGATCTTGAATAAAGCATTTATTGCCTTGGAGTCTTAATTTTCTCATTAGCAAATTGAAGGGGTTGGAATAGGTGGCCTCTGAATTGCATTCACTTTTAAATTTATGATCCTGTGATTCAGTGCCTGGAACATAGTAGGTGCTTAATAAATGCTACCTTGCCCAAGGTCAAGGTGTCATGTCCAGGATTTGAATCCAAGTCTAGGAATAAAAAGAAATTGCTTTATGACTGGTTCTCCCTATTTCGGTGATAATAACTTATTTTCTTCCTCTTTAACTTCAGTTTCTTCTTAAAGGATCACAGTCCTTGAGCTGGAAGGGAACTTTGAGGTCATCCAGTCCAAGACCCTCATTAAAAAGATGAAGGAAAGAAACAAGCATTTATTAAACACCTACTGTGTGCCAAGTGCTGTGCAAAGCACTTGACAAACATTATCCCATCTGATCTTTACAACAACCCTGGGTGGTAGGAGCTGTTATTATCTCAATTTTACAGATGATGAAACTGAGCAAACAGGGTTAAATGATTTGCCCAGGGTCACACAGCTAGTAAGTGTCTGAGGCCAGATTTGAACTAAGGAGTTCTGACTTCTTGCCTCCTCTAGCTACTGCACCGCCTTTAGAAACTGAGTCCCTGGTCGGCTAGGGGGTGCAGTGAATAGAGCACTGGCCCTGGAGTCAGGAGGACCTGAGTTCAAATCCGAACTCAGACACTTAACACAAAAACTAGCTGTGTGACCTTGGGCAAGTCACTTAACCCCAATTGCCCTTCCAAAAATAAAAAAAAAAGAAACTGAGTCCCATAGAGATGAAATGATTTATCCAAGGTCACATAGGTATTAGGTAACTGAGGCAGGATTTACACTTAGGGCTTCTGATTCCAAAGTCTCTGTTCTTTCCTCTCTACCTCAGGACTGAACAGTGGGGTGATCAACGGTCTCTTTGCTTAAATATTTGATTTTTCAATTTAAGTAAAATACCTAGGCATCTGGAACAAAATAAAGTCAAAGTAGTAAGAGGCCTCTTCCTTCCTCGCTTTTCTCATTCTGGTTTTGAGTGGATGGAGTTCAGCTATTTGATTCTTTAATTTACGATGATGGAAGATTTCAGAGAATCAGCCTTGTGCCAAGTAGGTGCATTCTACTGAGCATATACATCAGGCTGGAATGAGCCTTTGTGGTGAAGCCAGCTCGAGGGGGTGGGAGTGGGGGTTGGTGGGAATTTGACTGGACCATTAATAAACTGAGATCATAGAGTGGGAGGGGGGAAGGAATCCAATGTCTTTGTTTAAGAGATATTAATAGGGATAATGCTAACATTCTTAGCTGAGAAAAGTATTTGATCTCCTGAGCATAGCTCTGATGTCTCTTATGATATGTATTAAATGCAAAACCTCCTCCACTCAGAATATCGTTTGTCAAATCAAGGGGCCTGAAGATTTCTACGAAGTCCAGAGCTCCAGACATTCAGAAGTGGCCAGCCCCGTCTGGCTGGAAGCCTTGAGGCTCTAGTTGAGGCAAAGTTTCCTGACAGCCAATTTGGTGCATCAAAAAGGGATGAGTTCTACACTTGCTTGGGTAACACTTTATTCTTTCCTGACTCATTGATGGTTGGGGAGATAGGCAGGTGAAAGGCCTAATGTAGAGCAAGCAAGTTTCCACCTATGAGGCCATGATCTCCTCCCTCAGTGCCTTTGTACAGGCTTTCCCCCATGCCTGAAATGTATGGCCTCCTACCTCCTAGAATCCCATTTCCTGCAAAGCTTCACTCAGCCCCACTCAAAGCCTTCTCTGATCCAGCTGCTGGTGCCTCCTGGACAAAATTGCCTTATATTTGTTTTGTACACAAATCATCATCATCATCATCATCATCATCATCATCATCATCATCATCATCATCATCATCATCATCGGGCAGCTGGATAATGCAGTGAATAGAGCACTGAACCTGGAGTCAGGAGGACTGGACTTCAAATCTGGTCTCAGATACTGACTACCTGTGTGACCCTGGGCAAGTCACTTAACCTTGATTGCCTCAGTTTCCTCATCTGTCAAATGAGCTGGAAAAGGAAATGGCAAACCCCTCCAGGATCTTTGACAAGAAAACCCCAAATGGGGTCACAAAGAGTCAGACAGGACTAAAACAACTAAACATTTACTTATCAATTTTGTTTTGCAAAGTACTTTACATGTTATCTCATGGGAGCCTCACAAAACTCTATGAATTAGGCACTACTATTATCCCTATTTTACAGTTGGGGAAACTGAGTCTGAGTGACGGTAAGTGACTTGCCCAGGGTCAAACAACTAGTAAGTGTCTAAGGGCAGGGTTTTGAGTTCCATGTAATTATTTCATACAAATGTATATGTTTTCTCTCTATACAGATTGTAAACTTTTTGTTGTTTTTTTTGGAGGGGGAAAGGCAGGGCAACTGGGGTTAAGTGACTTGCCCAAGGTCACACAGCTAGTTTTAGTGTCAAGGGTCTGAGGTCACATTCGAACTCAGGTCCTTCTGACTCCAGGACCGGTGCTCTATTCACTTCAATACCTAGCCACCCCCAGATTGTAAACTTCTTATGAGTTTGTAAATATATTGTAAATATATACATACACACATACACACACACACACACGTGTTTGTCAATACAATTGTAAACTCCTTTGGGGCAAGGACTGTTTCATTTTTGCCTTTCTTTGCATTCCTAGAACTTAAGTAAGTGTCTGGTTCCTAGTAGGAGTTTTTAAGTTGTTGTTAACTTCCACCTAATCATTCATTCAACTTTTGTAAAATTCCTACTGTGTGCTGAGTACTGTCTTAGAAACTTTAGGAGATACAAAGTTTACACATAAAAAAGCTGCAGAATTTACAGTCCAGGACACCCATTAGAGTCATATATAGGCAGCCATAAATCCATTAGAGTCACATATGGGTAAAAGTCTATGGTCTTCAGAAGACCTCTATGACCCATATTGTTCCCAGAGTGGGGATGGAAAGACCTTTCCCATCAGCTGGGATTAGTTTAACATATTAGCTCGTTGACACCCCGGGATTTAGCTTGATCAAGACAGATTAAGAGTCAAAGTGAACACATGAGTTTTGTATTTCCTTCTTAATATCTGACATCAGTGGAGAATGAATTCCCGGGCTTTGAACTGAATAGTCCACTCTCATTCTGAGCAGATGAAATCCAGGGTACTGCTGGCCCCTTGAGTATCACCCAGGCTGAGTGTTCACAGAATCCCAGAATAGAATCAAGCAATGTTACCTTTGGAAGGGGCCTGAGAGATCATTTAGTCCAATCCCCTTATTTTACAGAAGAGGAAAATGAGGCCCACAGTGGTTGGACCAGTAAAAGTTGTTAATTCCTCTTACCCCATTAGGGACCATTCAGGATTCACAAGACCCTTTATATCTGATAGAATGTAAGCTCCATGAGGACAGGGACTGTTTCATTTTTGTCTTTATATCTTCAATATGGACCTGGCATCCAATAGCTAGTTAATAAATGTCTGGTGATTGATTGATTGATTTGGAATTGGCAGCCAATAGAAAGAGGGAAATGGAAAAGTGATGATTGATACTCTATGTACATGCACATGGAAAGGAAATCTGACTTCTGGTCCCAAACTGGCGATTTACTAGGGGTGTGGCTTTGAATTAACTTGAATTTCCCTCTCTGGACTGCATTTTTCCCCTTAGAGATGAGGTGCCTCAGTGGCCAGGGCAGTTGGCTTGGAAAGAAAAGATTGGCATTCAAATCCCATTTCTTTTGCTTATTATTTGAACGATCTGACAAAATCTTGTACATAAGTTTCTTCATTTGTAAAAATGAAGAGATTGGACCAGATGACCTTTGAGGTAACTTTTAGTTCTGAAGCTGCGATCCTTTGGCCAGATCAGGTTTCACAAGCCCTCAGTGGATTTGGGAATGAAAGAGTCACTTAGCCCTGTTTGTCTCAGTTTCCTCATCTGTCAGATGAGCTGGAAGAGGAAGTGCCAAACCACTGCAGTACCTTTGCCAAGAAAACCCCAAATGGGGTCACCAAGTGTCAGACACGACTGAAAAAATTCAACAACGCCACACTATGTTGTTACAGCCCTTTGGCCCTTTATTTAGACAAATATGCAAGAAGTCTAACAATCTTTGTGAAGGGGGACAATGGTACATTATAATCAATGGAGTTGAGTCGTATATAAGTGTATGAGGCCAAGCAGGAAGTCTCTCAAAGGATGAAACTTTGGGTTGGAGAAACAAGAGTTAGCTAGGGAGGGAAGGGAAGAAATCATCACTTGTGTTCTAATCACCAGCATCATGTCTGTGCTGAGAAGTAGTGCTCTCAAGACCTTTCTGGGGGCTTTAAATGCTTGTCCAGTTCTTGGCCCAAGAAGCCTGGTGTTCCATTGAACTGTAGGATAGCTTTACTAATAGCTTTCCAAGAAAGACTGATCTATTGCCCGTCTATCACACTGAGGTGACTATGGTTAATTGGGAACGATGGGAGTGCTCCTTAGAAGAACAGTGTAGTGGCAATAGTCATGTAGGTGTTGGAATGTCCAACAACTGATTCATCATCCTTTTTTTTGCTTAATTACTCTGTTTCATTAAGCATTTTGTATGACCTTGGACAGGCAAATCAATTAACCAGTTGTGGGCTAGTTTCGTATTTTTTATAATGAGGAGGTAGAACTAGGTAGCTGCTGAAGTCCTTTCTGGTGCAAGATCTGTGGTCCTGTGATGTTTACTATGAATTCATGGTCACCCTGGTTTGGTGGGGCTAAAGAAGCATTGTGTGTACATGTGTGTACTCATGTGCATGTGTGTGTATGTGCCCTGGTGTGTGCATGTGTGTATGTGTGTGTGTGTGTGTGTGTGTGTGTGTAGATATCAGATTTGAATACCTGATTATCCTGGTAATATCAGGAACCCAGACAGAGCTAAGAAAGGGACCCTTCTCACAATAAGGGGCCCCAGGTGCTACAGAGGTAAAACAAATATGCAATTTGAGTTTGTGACCACCACACTGCTTGACTTTTGTAATTTCCCATCTAGTTGTAGGGATCTTTGAAGTATCTATCCTTTTATCCATTTGGAAGGTCATCAGTCAAATTGCTATTTCTGACTGCCTGGCTTTTTCTTTTTTTTTTTTTTTTGGAGGGCAACTGGGGTTAAGTAACTTGCCCAAGGTCACCCGGCTAGGTTTTTATTTGTGTGTACGTTAAGTGTCTGAGGTCAGATCCGAACTCAGGTCCTTCTGACTCCAGGGCTGACGCTCTACTCACTGCTCCACCTAGCCGCCCTGCCTGGCTTTTTCTAAATGACTCTACCTTCAGACAGTCCAGCTGATCATTCCTGTAGAGACACAGTGAGAGGCCTGCCCCAGATGGGAGGATCCAGTAAATAATAAGCAACGCTAATGATGAGAGCTGAAAAGCAGCCACTTTTCTCCAGAAAGAAAATTAGAGGTGGCAGAGAGATGTCTAGGTCATTTGTTATTGAGTCTGAAGGATTAAAGAATAATGCCAAAGACTGGACTGACAATGAGCACAGGAGAAAAACGGGTGGGGGATAACAGTTGGAGGAGTGGGAGGATTTTGCTATTGTTGTACAATCATTTCAGTTGTGTCTGATTCTTTGTGACCCCATCTGGGGTTTTCTTGGCAAAGTTACTGGAGTGGTTGGACATTCCCTCCCCCAGCCCATTTTACAGATGAGGAAACTAAGACAAATCAGGTTAAGTGACTGGCCCAGGGTCTCACAGCTAGTAAAGGTCTGAGACAAGATTCAAACTCAGGAAGATGAGTCTTCCTGACTCCAGGCTTGATGCTTTATCCTCTTCACCACCTAGATGCCCAGGAGGAAGGAAATAAGCATTTATTGAGAACCTACCTAGCATTGTGCTAATAAGCGTTTTACAAATATTATCTCATTTGATCCTTACAAAAACTCTGGGTGGTAGGTGCTATTACTACCCCATTTTACAATTGGGGAAACTGAGGTAGGCAGAGGTTAAGTGACTTGCCCTGGGTCATTCAATATTTGTCTAAGACTGTATAATTAACTTGGGTCTTTCTGACTCCAGGCTCAGTTTTCTATTTCTACCACCTAGCTGTCTCTGAGGTTAGGAGGAGGAGAAGGAAGAAGAACAAGGTTTTTTATATGTACTCTGAACATGTTTAAATTCTTGTTCAATTGGATTGTTAAATGTGTCTACAAATATAAATATCCCTAGCTCTGTGGCTCTCTCCTGTCTCTTGGGATCTTTCCTGCAAATCAACAGAGATGTATTGAACACCTAGAATCTGCGATGCCATATGCTAGTCTACTGAGGGTATAAGAAGGTATCAGGCAGTGCTTCTGTCTTCCTGACATTTATAGTGTTAGTTACCTATATCATATACCTCACCTAATACCAACATGGATTCTACTTTCTAATGAGGTCAATCAATTTTTCTATCCCAGGAAAAAAAAAGGTCATGTTTATTCCGACCTCTGCAACTTTGTTCATGCCTTTCCCCTTACCTAGGATGCCCTTCCCAACTTATCAAGGCTCAGCTGAATCCTCCTACCTCCATGAAGTCTTCATTCATCTCCCTGGTGCATAGGGATCTTCCTTAGATTCCTTGGAATCTGTCATAATTTGGCACTTATACATTACCTCGTAACATCTCCCCTCTACCTCTATGATGTTTAATTCTCATATTTTTAAAGGCATTGTGATGTAATGGATAAGATGTTGGGATTAGAATCAGGAAGAACTTGGTTCAAATCTGAAGTTAAATCCCTGACACTGGCTGTGTGACCCTGGGCAAGTCACTTGGCCTCTTAACTTCAGTTTTATAATCAGTGAAACGGAAATATCTATAGTACTTACCTCACAGGATTGTTGTGAGACTCAGATGAAATAACCTATGTATGGTGCCAAATAACCATCAGTTTTTATATTTTTATCATGTTAAAATATTTTTATATTAGATGTTATATTTAACAAATGGTCCAGAACTTAAATGTGCAAAGGAACGCTGTTGACTCCAGAGTAGTCATTTTTAGAAGGCTATATACTCATTCCAACGGTGTTGCCAATGCTAAAAAACATTTTTGTAACTCCTTTGTGGGAACTGTGTTAGGACCTTCAGCACATTCTTCTGAATGTCTTCATGGTAGCAAATATTTGTGTTTGAATGGGTTTGATTTTTCGAAGTGACTGAAAGTTGTTTTGAGTCTAGTGGGATTTATTTGGTCACTTACTTGTTCACTCATCAAACAAGGTAAAGCTGAAAGCACCTCCGAGTTCACCTAATCTACTCATTTTCTGCAAGAGAACACTGAGGCCTGAGGAAGGGAAGTAAGTTGGTCGGTGTCACACAGACAGCTACTTGAAGACACAGTGTGGAAAGAACACTAGACGTGGACTCAGAAGAGCCCGGGGTTCAGGTGTCTGGCTCTGGCACCTGCCAGCTCTGTGGTCATGGGGAAAATATTGAACTTCCCTGAAACCTTCCGTTTTCTCACCTGTGAAATGGAGGCCATGATAATGCCCCGTCTTTCTAGCGTGGTTGTTGTAAAGAAAGCACATTGTGAACCATAAAGCCGCTGTCTGTGTAAATATGAGCAGTTAGTGGGGCCTGGATTTAGGTTCTTTCAACGATATGCCACCTCCCTGTTGGGCAAACCTGGGGGGGACGAGGCTGTTTGTTCCACAAGGAGCTGTGATGACAAAGACTTTAGCTTGATTTTCTCATGTGACTTGTGAACTCTCTCTAATGGCATTTCCAAGAGAAGAGTTTCAGAAATGTTTTGAGAAATGATGCATCACTGGAACAAACTCCTAAATTCTCAAGGTGACTGGTGTGATGGGGCCAGAGCACATCAGGGCATGTAGCCCCAGAGCGTGGGTCAAAAAAATTGTTTTCATAATTTTGCAATCCCTTTTTATGTCCATTCAGCTTGGTTCTAAGATACTTGAAGGAAAGGGAACAAATATGTAATTATCTGTAGACATAAAGATGTGTATATATCCCCCCCTCTCTGTTTCTCTCTCTATCACTTTCTCCTCTCTCTATTTCTTTCTCCTCTCTCTCCCTCTATTTCTCTTTCTCTCCCTCTCTCCTCTCTCTCTCTCTTTCTCTCTGTTTCTCTCTCTATCACTTTCTCCTCCCTCTATTTCTTTCTCTCTCCTCTTTCTCTCTTTCTCTCTCACACACATATTGTTCTCTCTATGTGTATATATCTATGTATACATACATAGATATCTATATATATTTATATGTATATGTAAGCAATCACAATACAGATATGCATGTGTATATTTTATTTTTATGTAGATATATGATCAAAATATACATATGTGTATATATCTTATATATAGCATGTATATATATACTTATACATATCTTGTGTGTGTTGTTCAGCTGTTTAAGTCATGTCTGACACTTCATCACACCATTTGGGGTTTTCTTGGCAAAGATACTGGAGTGGTTTGCCATTTCCTCCTCCAGCCCATTTTACACATGAGGAAATGGAGGCAAACAGAATTGAGTGACTTGCCCAGGGTCACACAGCTGGGTTTGAATTTAGAACGATGAGTCTTCTTGACCTCAGTCCTATCACTCTTTCTACTACTCTCTACTCTATCTAACTGCCCTGTATATCGTGTGTGTGTGTGTGTGTGTGTGTGTGTGTGTGTGTGTATACATATTTCTCTGTCTCTCTCTGTCTCTTTCTCTCTTTTATCTCTTTTGGGCCTGAGGGGAGGACTTGCCCCATGATTTCACTGGATTTTGGTCAAAAGAGACCTAGTCTTAGGAGGCAGAGAATTCCAGGCATGGGGCACAGTCAGTGAAAAAGTTAGGAGATGGAGTGTCGATTATGACCAAAAACAAGAAAGCTAATGTGACTGTATAATAGAATACATGGAGGAAACTAAGGAAGATTAGAAAGGTAGGAAGAAGCTAGGTTGTGAAGGACTTTAAAAATCAAACAGAAAATTTTATATTTGATCTTGGAGGGATCCACTGAATTTTATTGAATAGGATAGTGATGGGTTCAGACCTGTGCTTTAGGAAGCTTTTTGTCAGCAGAGTGGATTATTAATCCAGAGATGGATTAAAATGGAGAGAAAAATGAGGCAAAAAGACTAATTAAAAGACTAATTAGAAATAATACAGGTGTAAGATGGTGAGAGCCTGTACCAGGGTGGCAGCTTTGAGAGCAGAGAGAAGAGGGCACATTCAAGTAATGCTATAAAAGAAGAAATGACAAAGCCTAGAAAAGTATTGGATGTGTGGGGCAAGAGTGGAGGAGGAATACCCTTGGAAGATTGGTGCAACTGTGAATGGATACAGCCATTCTGGAAAGCAATTTGGAATATACACAAAAAGTTACTAAGCCATGCATGCCTTTTGATTTAGCTATACCACTGCTAGAGATTAAAGAGGGAGGAAAAGGTCATTTATGTACAAAAAGTACTTATAAACAACCCTTTTTACAGTGTCAAAAAGCTGGAAACTAAAGTAAAACCCATTGGATAGGAAATGGCTAAACAAATTGTGTCATATGCATGCAAAAGATTACTATTGTTCTGTGAGATGGAGAAAAAGATGATCTCAAAGAGGTATGGAAAGACTTGTATGAACTGATGCAAAGTGAAGAGAGTAGCACCAGAAGAACAATTTATGCTGTAACACCAATATTATCGAAATGAATGGTTTGGGGGACTTGTATAAACCAATGAAGAATGACATGGGTAGAACCAGGAGAACATTTTATATATACGATAGCAACACTACAAAAATAAACAATTTTGAAAGCCATAAAATCTGTGACTGATAGAATTTGTGATTCCAAAGGACTAAAGATGAAACAGTGATAGCTTTACAGTATGGCATGAGATACCATTAAAAAAAAACACACACACAATGAGGAAATTACTTTTGCTTTACTAAGTATTTGTTTTAAGAAATTTCTTTTTCTTTTTTCCCCCCACTGGGATGAAGGGATGAAAGAGAGAGAAAATAGATTCAGCTAATTAAAAAAAATAGACACTTAAAAACAGTAATAGGAAAACAAAGACAAAAAAGGGGGGATTCTCTCTTTGGAGCAGCCAGGTGGCACAGTGAATGGAATGCTAGGCTTGGAGTCAGGAAGACAAGTTCAAATCTGGCTTAGATACTTACTAATTGTATGACCCTGGGCAAGTCACTTTATCCTGTTTGATTTGGTTTCCTCATCTGTAAAATGAGCTGGAGAAGGGAGTGGCAAATCGCTCCAGTATCTTTGCCAAGAAAACCCCAAATGGGGTCACAAAGAGTTGGACATGACTGAAAATGACCGAAGGACAACATTAAGGACTCAATTGACAGCCTTTGAACAGGAGAGTGACGTGATCAGTCCTGTGTGTTAGGAAGATGATTTTGGAGGCTGTGTGAAGGATAAGCCTGAAGGAAAGATCCCAAAGGCAGATGAATCATTTAGGATGCGACTGCATCCATCTAGACAAAATGTGATGACGATGAGGTTTCAGGTTCCTCGTCTGTAAAACCAGAGGCTTGGACTAGAGGTTCAGTTCTGAGACTCTGAGGAGCCTTCTGTCTCTTCATTTGAGATCTTGCCTAAGGTGGCGGCAGCATGAACAGAGACAAGGAGATGGATGCAAGGAGCATCCCCCGGTAGGAATTCCAGGGCTTTAACAAGAGGTGGGGCGAGCAGTAGGGAAGAATCAAAGATGTCGGACGTCACACACACACACACACACACACACACACACACACACACACACACACACACACACACACACACACACACGGAGGGAGCGAGCAGGCAAGAAGTGACTGGCATTTTTCCTGTTCTGATCCGGGACTCAAGGAAGGAAATTGACCCAACACTACCCTTCAGTTTCCCTTCATGCCTACATTTAATTTTAATCACTTACTAGTTTAGCACTAGTTAAAAGATGAACACCACATTGTTTCAGGGAGTGCTTTTTCTGAAAGAGAGGATGCCTCCAGCCTACAAATCAGCCTTTGGTACACCAAACAGGTATATTTTAAAATCATCTATTACCCCTCAAGTCTTGCATTATTGTTACATAGCAGTAATTGAATAAACATAAAAATAAAAAATCTGTACCCTAATAAAGCCTCCTAAAATTTAATCTTTTCTTCTCAGGGCAGCTAGGTGATGCAGTGAATAGAGCACCAACCCTAGAGTCAGGAGGACCTGAGTTCAAATCCAGCTTCAGACACTTAACACTTCATATTACTGGGTGACCTTGGGCAAGTCACTTAACCCCAAATTGCCTTGCCTTTCCCCTCCAAAAAGACAAAAACAAAACAAACAAATAGACTGTTAAAAAACATTTAATCTCTTTTGTTCCCCCTCCATTTAGTCGTGCAATTCCAAGCAAACATCTGATATGCCATTGTGATGGTTGGTCTCCATAAATTCCTCCCAGCTTGTGCTATAAAACTGAGACAACAACATCAAGGTAGTCAGGGTGACTATGAGGATGTTGGTACCAGCCACTAAAATGACCAAGCTGGAAAGATTAGAGAAGATGATATATTTTCACCTTTGGAAATGTTTCCTTTGAGGCAACTGTGGGGAATCCAGCTGGCAAAATCTTGCAGGGAGTTAGAAAAGCAGGAGTGAAGTGAAGGGGAGAGATGGGGGTTATGATATAGATTTAGAAGGAATTGGTTTCATAACTGAATCAAATAAGAATAAATAAAAATGAATACATGAAGAATAAATGCAATCATCAAGTGAGAAAGTATGGTCAAAAGAGAAAGCCAAAAAAATAGCTTTCAGGGACAACCTCCCTTAAGATACTGGAAGAAGAGGATGAACAGGAGATGGAGGAGGAATGGTTCGGAAGTAGGAAGAGAGGGGGGGTTGTGGCTAGGTGGTGCAGTGAATAGAGCACCGGCCTGGAGTCAGGAGGACCTGAGTTCAAATTTGACCTCAGACACTTGTCACACACTTACTAGCTGTGTGATCTTGAGCAAGTCACTTAACCCCTATTGCCCTGCCCTCTCCCCTCCAAAAAGCAGAAGAAGAAGAAGAAGAAGAAGAAGAAGAAGAAGAAGAAGAAGAAGGAGAAGAAGGAGAAGAAGGAGAAGAAGGAGAAGAAGGAGAAGAAGGAGAAGAAGGAGAAGAAGGAGAAGAAGGAGAAGAAGAAGAAGAAGAAGAAGAAGAAGAAGAAGAAGAAGAAGAAGAAGAAGAAGAAGAAGAAGAAGAAGAAGAAGAAGAAGAAGAAGGAAGAGAACACGGAAGGAATGATGCTATTGAAGACCAAGGGATTATCACAAAGGAACAGGTGGGTAACAGGGTCAGATATTGCAGAAAGGCGTTGGAAGATAAAGACTGAGGAAAGGGTGTAAGATTTGGAAAATAAGGGGTCACTGAAGAGAACAATTTCAGTAAATGTGACAAGAATGGAAACCAGATGGGCAAGAGGTCGGGGAGTACGTGGGTGGTGAGACAGAGGAGATAGTGAGTGTAGGAAACTTTTTCTAGAAGTTCAACAGTAAAGAGGAGAAAGAGAGACTGATAGTTTGGGAAGATGTCAGGTCAAGGGAAGGACTTATTTGTATATTTATTTGCAAGATAGAGATGATCTCAGAGAGACTTTTAAGATCACCTTCCCTGTCTAAGCCTCAGTTTCCCTCATTTGTAAGATGAGAGAGGTAACCTAGACGAGCACTGCAGCCCTGACCAGCTCTAACTCCAATAACAAGAGTAAATCATCTTTAAAGAATGTCAAGTACTTTGTAAAATATATTCATATATATATGTATGTATATAAAGTATCATATTCAAGCTTCATAGTAACTCTTTCAGATTTAGTGATGTTATTATGCCCATTTTCCAGATAAGCAAACTGAGACCCAGGGAAGTTAAGATACTTTCCCTGTTGGTCAACCAGCTAGTAAATGTCTGAGGCAGGATTCAAATCCTGACTCCAAGTCCAGCCTTTTATCCAGTCTGCTAGCCGCCTCTCCGTGACCTCTATGTCCCTTACAACTCTTAAGATTTTTAGGATTTTGTGAAATGCTTTGAATACTTGACACACCCTTTTATGGCATGCCCATTACCTTGCCAAACACTATTCTTCCTAATTCAATTATCCTCTTGCCAAGTACTGATACTTGCTAGCTCTGACTGGGCATGAAATTTGTTTTCTAGGTGCCATTGCAGCATGACCTACAGGGCCCTGGATTTTTAAAAATAGCCGTAGAACTTTCCTTTGTACAGAAATGAATTTATCTTTTCTCTCTGTCTGTGTCCTAAGAGCAGTGTCTGTTTAGGGGAAAAAGAAACCCTAGGCTGGAAGTCAGAAAACCTGGGTTCTAATTCTGGACCTGCCACTAACTGGCTGTGTGACCTTTAGTAAGCCAGGTCCTCTCTGAGCTTCTGTTTCTTCCTTGGGCTAACAAGGGCCTTGAACTACTAGATCATATTGAAGGAAGGGGGGAAAGAAGTATGTACCAAGAGGCATTTATGTGCCAGGCACTGAGCTTTGCAATTATTCTCATTTGATCCTCCCAATAGCCCTTGAAGATAGGTGCTATCGTGATCCCTTTTTTACAGTTGAAGAAACTGAGTCAAATAGGGGTTAAATGATTTACCCAGGGTTGCATAGCTGTCTAAGGTGGAGGAGATAGCATTCCAGTCATGTCTGATTCTTTGGGATCCCATGGATAATGGAGTGGTTTGTCATTTCTTCTCTGGTTCATTTTACAGATGAGTAAACTGAGGTAAACAGGATTAAGTAACCTGCCCAGGATCACACAGCTAAGTGTGTGAGGCTGGATTTGAACTCATGTCTTCCTGACTCCAGGCCCAGAATTCTAGTGCCACCTAGCTATGCAGGAAATAGCACTGTTTAGTGGAAAGTGCTCTGGATTCAGAGAAGCTGGGTTTGAATTCTACTGTTGTGACCTTGGGTAAGTCATTTAACCTCTAGGAGCTTCAGTTTTCTAATTTGTAAAATGGTAAGTGTGGGGTTTGGGGGATGGGCAAGCCGATGAATTAAAGGGACTCTGAGGTCCCTTCCTCCTCTAAACCTATGATCCTTATTCCTTCCAGTTCTTAAAAAACAAAAAATAGTATGTGATCTCCAGGGCTCACCAATTCTATAAATATTTGGTTTATTCTGACTGCAAGGAGGTTCACAGAGTTCCTTGACTAAATCTGAGAGACAGATGCTCCTTTGTGCTCTGACCTCTGGCTGGTCTCCAGATTCCCAGGAGCGCTGTTTCTCTCTGTGAGCCTGAAAAGTACAGGTGGGGTGTGGGTGTATGTCAGTGACACTGTCTGGAAGAATACAGTAGGGGTGTGGTTTGTGGTGGTGCTGAAAACACCATCTGGGAAGGGTAGCTGGCATCATTGGGAGGGAGGGATGGAAGCAAAGAGCAGGGCACATTGGTAGATGAAAAGAAAAACAGGTTATAACAAATATGAGTCCCTTAAACTTTGAGAGAGACAGGGAACATACACATATATATATATGTATATATATGTATATATATATATATATATATATATATATATATATATATATATATATGGCATTCAGCTGAGGGACAGTTCAGGTTAATGTAAAAGTTGGAGGTACTCTTTTTCAGAGTATTTATCTCTTTTTTCTCTTTCTCTTTTTCTTTTTGAAAAAAAATGTGATGAATCACAGGAAGAGATATTGGGAGAAATGTTAGTGATGTAAAAAGCAAAATATATCAATAAAATAAAAAATAAATGCTGAGAAATTATAATGACCCAATTTGGTCCCAGCATAAGAAGCTATCTTTTCCAGCTTCTTTCCAGAGATGGAGGACTATGGGTACAGAACTCTGAAAATTATGCCAGACTTTTTCAGTGTGTTAGTTGGTAATACTGATTTTTTTCTTCTTCTTTTTAAATTTTATTTTATAGGTGAGGATTCTTTGGGAAGGGTGGGAGAAGAATATACTGGGAAATAAAGGTGATGTGAAAACAAAAGATATCAATAAAATCTATTTTTACAAAAAGAAGTTAGGGTGAGCTAGGGGGCACAGTGAATAGAACACTGGACCTGAGTAAGGACGACCTGAGTTCAAATTTGGCCTCAGACACTTGACACACTAGCTGTATGACCTTGGGCAAGTCAATTGTCTTGCCTTACCCCCTCAAAAAAAAAAAGAAGGTAGTAAATCTCCTTCATCCCCACCCCTCCAGCATTTTTAGTCATCAATCTTGGTGACCACATGGAAGCTTGAGGTATCCCTACTTCCAATCATGTGTGATTTAAGGGCTTGCAATAGGATTTGACAGTTTTCTAATTGGCTGCTGAGCCAGAGAACTAGTGGTCCAGGAGACCTTTTAAAAGAGGAAGCAACTTCTAGTTAATGTCGACGAGCTGTGTCTCTCTAGGTAGTAAGATGTGATCCTAGTGATGAATAGAGAAGGAGGATACTTCTCTGCCCTTATGTCACAAATACCTTGCCTCAGTGGACTCCATTAACGCACAAGGACAGCCTTTTCTCTTTCACACTTAGAAGGTCATTGGGACCTTGTGTTTCTCTTAAGATATTAATTTACTTAAGATCAGGAGAAAACAAGTAATTATCTTTTTTGTTTTCTATCTCCTATCTTCACACCCTCCCCAAGCTCACCTAGTTGAATGCATGGAGTGGTGGTGAGGTAGCTATAACCATCTGTCTTTCTTTGTGCCTCACTGGAATCATATCTTGCTATCTGGAGAACTGCAACCCAGAGAACTCAGCTGGAAGCTGTCTCCTCTTTAAAAAGTCCCCTAAATCATCAGCTCTTTTGGCTTAGTTGCCTAGGTAGGGAACTCTTTGTCATACCCCATTCCAATTCCCTAAGTCACATGTGGCTAGAAATAGACTCTTCCCAAGCTCCAATTTAGTCTCTGGAAATAGTGACTAAGCATTCTGGTAGGTATGGGGGTGGGAGGGATTGGAGGACATCTGCTATAGAAAGATCATATGAGAGATATTAAATAGTCTGAATAAAAATTAATTTGAACTAATTTCAACAAAGATTTATTAAGTACATACTGTGTGCAGAGCCCTGTCCTAGCTGTTAGGCAAGTCAGTTTCTATTCCTGGCCTTCCTGTTTTCTTTTTTGGTAAGAAGACAGATGTAGACTAAATGAGTTGTAAGACCTCTTCCATCTCAAAATCCCATAATTGTTTAATAAAAATAACTGATATTTGCATGGGATTTTATTTTGTCAGGAATAAAGTTTACACAAAACATATTCTCTGCCCTCATGGAACTTCAACCTCGTAGGGGGATAAGACAGATAGATACATGCTTAAAAAAGCTTTGATTACATCATTGTGGGCACACACTGATGGGGAACCCATCTCTTCTATGACTTGGCAAAGGAATTGCTGTGTCTGAAGATTTCACTGCCATGAGCTGTCTCTTTAAACTTAAAGTGCTTTTATGTTTCCTTATTTGTAGAATGAGGAATTTGAATTTGATAGCCTCTGAGATTCCCTCCCAGTTCTAAGGCTGTGATACTTAAAAAAAATCATCTTCAGTCCAAACTTGAAACTTCCTAACTTGATATGACTGGCCATTACATGTTTTCTAATGGCAAGAACCTTCAAGAACCTCTAATCACCTTCATATCATATTATGGTTCTGGAGGACTTCAATGGAGGAAGGTACACAAAGAGATAAGTATACAATGCAATAAAGCGTGAGTAAAGAGATTTTTGGGGTGTGTGGACGCTGTGTTCCCCCAATGCTTCAGACAGAGGGAGCTTTGCTCTTAGAAGGCAAAGATCTTTTCGCAGAAGCCTGTGCTTGACTTTATAGCATGACTGTGTCACTTGGTTCAATTTGATAGAGAAACCCCTGTTTTTTTCTTTTAAAAATGTGTGTGTGTACAATTTAATAGGTGGGGTAATCTTCTGAGGCAAAATAGTGCCAAAAAGACAGAAAAAGAAAAAAAATGACAGCCTTGTCTAGACCGTAAGAGCATTCAAAAAGGTTACCCAAAAAAAGCGACCCCCCCAAAGCTTGGTTCTGTGAAATCCTGGGGGAAGGTAATTAATTACCAAAAGGAAGATCAAGAAAGGCTGAACAGAAATGCCTCAATTTTTCCTTAAAATTATTGATTTTGTTTGTGTCAAGCAATAGAAAGCAGAGAAAACTGGCAGATGCATTGGAGCAGGACAACTGACTAAAGATGCTGTATCAAACTCACTGGCAAACTGGGTCAAGCCAGGCAATGTGAAGAAGGGGACAAGCTTGTCTGCTCATCTCCCTGATGTCTTCATTTATTGAGGTCAGCTCTGGGCACCTCAGCTTAAGTATATAAATTATATAATATAAAATAGTATAATATATAATACAATATAATTTAAATATATATATATATATATAATTAAAATATATATATATATATTTAAAATATAATAGCTAGGTGGCCTAGTGAATAGAGCACAGGTCCTGGAGTCAGGAGGACCTGAGTTCAACTCCTACCCTAGACACTTAACACTGACTAGCTATGTGACCCTGGGCAAGTCACTTAACCCCAATTGCCCTGCCTTCCCATTTCTTAAAATAAAAGACAAAAGGCAAACAAATATAATACATTCTGTTTTATTTTCAAAATGGTCCTTTGTCTATTCCTCCCTTCTTCCTTCTGAGTTTCACTGATATCACTTTAACCGAAATTCTGTCTTTTTTGTGATTCTATAATGACATCACATCCTCAGGATGTCATATTCCTTTTGTGAGCCTTCCTGATTCCCTCTGTATTATCATATCCTTGACAGGATCCCCTCTCCCAATTCCTTCAAATGGACTCATGGGTTTATGGGATATTGCTTCTATTCTCTTCATCATTGTGTTTTCCCTCCTTTGGAAATCTTCTAGGTTGGTAATGCCCTTCTTAAAATGAGCTGCTCCAAAATGAATATAATACTCTCTAAATTGTCTGACTGACATAAAGTTCAGTGTGGAGTTATTATGCCCCTTTCTTTTTGACACCATGCAGTCAATCACTTAGCATTTATTAAGTCCTTTATATGTGCCAGGCCCAGTGCTAAGCCCTCAGCATGCAAAGAAAGGCAAAAGATATTTCCTGCTCTCAAAGGGGTTACAGTCTAAGGGGAGGCAGGGAGGCAAGGAAACAACATGCTACCAACTATGTACAAACAAGGTGTGTATAGGTGAAGATAATCTCAGAGGGAAGGCATAAATAGTAAGGAGGAATGAGAAAAGATTTTTGTAGAAGGTGAGGCTTGAGCTGGGACTTGAAGGAAGCCATGGAGACCAGTAGGTGGGGATGAAGAGGGAGAGTATTCCACCTGATGGACAGCCAAGGATAATGCTTGTTGTCAGGACATGGGCTGTCATGGTCAAGGAACAGCAGGGATGCCCTATTTATATAATATGAACACTATGATATTATGGCAGCTAGGTGGTGCAGTGGATAGAAGGCTGGTCCTGGAGTCAGTAAGACTCCTGAGTTCAAATCCAGCCTCAAACACTACTAGCTGTGTGACCCTGGGCAAGTCACTTAACCCTGTTTGCCTCAGTTTCTTCATCTGTAAAATAAGCTAGAGAATGAAATGGCAAACCACTCTAATATCTTTTCCAAGAAAACCTCAGACACAACTGAAAAAATTAACAACAACAAAACCTTGATACACTTAGCAGCTGCATGAAATTTGGCTATTCATTCAATCTGGATGTCAGCCTTTTTCTATAGATTGTCATCTATTCTCTTTAAAAAACAAACAAACATCTTTGACTGCCATGTATTCTTGCCTTGTTTGTGGTAAAATAGAATAGACATTTGAGCTCTCTGTCAGTATTGTACAGCAGAGACAATATGTAAGAAAAAAAAATACAAAACTACATACAACACAATTCAAGCCAATGTCAAGAGGAAAGACCTTTTTTCTACCCAGGATACCCAACATAGGGTTAATAAAACTGCAATGTTCAGGAACCAAGACTCAGTCCCAGCTGATATATATGCATAGACACACTACCATCTACTCAGCCATGTGGCGCAATGACGATTCTTAAAAGCAGGGAAACTCCGCATCTCATCCCATCCTGAGAGATAGGTATATGGTCACCAAAATCAGTTCTGACCTATCAGGCACTACTGCCTTCTTTGTCACATGCTAACAGCCTATAGGCCAAACCACAGTGGCCAATTGTCATTGAAATTTTTGTTTCCTATTGGATGAGCACTGAAGTCCCTTCTGAGTCTCACATTTGGGGGTTCTTTTGAGAACTGGCCTTAATGAGCACAGGATCTCTCCATATTGTCTTATAGCGAAGAGATATTTGGGGTGGCAGTGGTGGGGTTATATCCTTGGGTCCAGGACATCATTTTTTTTTTCCTTTTGGAGGGCAATTGGGGTTAAGTAACTCGGCCAAGGTCACACGGCTAGGTTTTTTTTGTTTGTGTGTGTGTTAAGTGTCTGAGGCTGGATCTGAACTCAGGGCCTTCTGACTCCAAGGCCGACGATCTACTCACTGCACCACCTAGCCTCCCCCAGGACATTATTATAGTACACTCAACTGAGCATTGAATTTTGAGACCTAGGTTCAAATTGCTTCTCTGCTTTTTGGTAGTTTTTAAGGGTGTTTGAACACTACATGCCTCACTTTCCTCACTGATACAATGGGGATCACTCAATCAACTGGGAGGGGGTCATAGGTGAGGAGGTACTGGGAAGTACTGGGAAGGAGTGTGAGTGCAGGCACTGGGGTTTTAAAGTCAAAAAATAAAGAGATCTTGCACCCAAGATGCTTACAGTGTAGCTGGAGAACATAACATGTATGTATGTGTGTGTATGTATATGTATGTATCTATATACACACATATATAATGTATGTATCTATATGTACACATGCGTATCTGCATGTATATGTAGATTAAAATAGATATAGTTCTTGAGGGGGAAGGGTAGGAAGAAGATTATAGAAAATTAAGTGGCCGGGGGAAGAATCAGGATATTATACTGTTTACCTCACAGGGCTATTCGTGAAGATCTAACTGAAAGGGTTTTGTAAATCATAAAGCACTATGTAAATGTCAGCTATTATTATAAGCCAACTTTTCTTATCCTGTCCAGTAGTAAGCCTATTGCCCAGGACCCTGCTTGGATCTGAGGGAGGAAGATCTTTCAGAGTGAGCAAGCTCACAGTGTCAGTGTTCAATGCCCAAAAAATCCTCAAGATTCCAAGTCCAACAATATCAGTTGAAATTCTGCCTCCTTATAGGATTCTAGGAGATTCCTTCCTCTTTCTGAGACTCAGTTTTCTCTTTGATCAGATGAGGGGGTTGGCCTAGATGCCCAAGGTGCCCTCTCACACTTATTCTCTTATTCCTTGGTGAAATTATTGCTCATGTCCCATAGTCGTTAAGGCACATGCTTGGAATTGTTTTAAAAGAGTAGGACTGCTTTGTTCTTTGTCACCCACATTCTCTCTTATCCAGTTCCCTTATCAGAATGCTATATGTTCACGAGCTGGTTAGACAGGCCAGAGAGCAAAGCAGTTCTATCTGGGCCACTCCAGACACCAACCCAAGGCACCAGCCTCATTAGCATGGTGTACTTTGTTGTTGTTGTTCAATCATTTCAGTTGTGTCCAACTTTTTTTGACCCCATTTGGAGTTTTCTTGGCAAAGCTACTGGAGTGGTTTGCCATTTCCTTCTCCAGTTCATTTTACAGTTGAGTAAACTGAGGCAAATGGGTTTAAGTGACTCCCCCAGTGTCATACAACTAGTAAGTGTCTGAGGCCAGATTTGAACTCAGGGAGATGAGTCTTCCTAACTTCAGACTCGGCACTTTATCCATTGAATCACCTAGGTGCCCCTTACTCCCTCCCAGATTGGCCCATGCTCCAGGCCCACCTGTTTATGTGAAGGCAGAAGCTTGAATGAGGCTAGGGTAACCCAGAGCCAAACCAGCTTCAGGAAGGAGGAAGCACAGATTCCCTTGAACTGGAGGGCATCTGTGACCAGAATTGCCAGCCGACCTCTAGTATTGGCATCCTTGTTGCTCTGCCAATGTGGAAACTTTGCCAGGAAGCAAATGCAGTTGGCAGCCTCAGCAATGATGCGCAAAGCAGAATGGAATCCGGCTTCTTCTTCCTGCAGCTGTATTGGCTCTGGGCTGAGCCAGCCCTAGTAAAAATGTGCCTGCGGTCAATCAGATGAACAGATGTGTGACTGGGGCAGGATATGCTGGGGGCTGAAAGGGGAATGGGGGAATGTTGGGCTGGGCATTTCTCAAACCCTTGCCATGCCACCTCCTCTTTAAATATTAATGGAGCCCAAGGGACTAGTGCCAATCCTTCTCTCCTATGGAAGTTTGGTGGTGACTGTGGCCCAATTTCTCAAGAGGGCAAAGGAAGGTTACTGAGTTCAGCCAGAGGAGAGTGGATGATATCCGGAATCCTGAGTGTGCTTGGCTCTTAGGGAAGGAGCTGGAGCAAGGAGGTGGGTGGAATCTCTGGGGAATTTCTGAGCAGGCATTAGGGTCATACTGGGATGGTGAGACTTTTTGCTTAAGTAGTTGGGGGTGGATTGGCTTGGATTAAGCCTGGGAGTTGGGAGCTTCTGTGAAGGCACTGGATTCCTTTAGGGGTATTGCTCATTCAAACCGCAAGGCTTTGCTTTACCTTAAGTTTAGGCCAGCCCCAGTTGTTCAGTGGTGTGTCTGTTACCCCTCTCCTCTCTCTTCCTCCAACCATCCTCAAGGTGGGCAGAGGAAGAGGTGGGGTGGGGCCGGTGACAAGCCTGGAAGTGTAGATTGTGCCACCCTACATCTCAGTCCTGGCTCTGGCACTAACTTTGGTGACTTGGGGCACATGTACAGCAAGGGTGAAGATACTAACGGGTTCTAACCCCAACTTTGCTACCTACTCAGTGTGTGACCTGGGACAACACTCTACCTCTTTATTTCTCCTTTCCTTACCTAGGGAAAAATGATAATAATAATACCCAGCATTTTAAGGCAACCTTTGGAGATAGGTATTAGCATTATCCGATTTTGCAGATGAGAAAACTGAGGCAGAAAGCGGTCAAGTGAATTACCCAGGGTCACAGTTAGAAAGTGTCTGAGACTGCATTTGAACTCAGGACTTTGTGACTCCAGATCCAACACTTTATCTACTGTGCCACCTAGCTGAGAGTAGAATGTAGGTGTGAAAGGGGATCAACTCCTGACTGTTACTTAGAGCCATATGACTCTCAGAAAGTGACTCTCTCTGGGCCTCAGTTTCCTCATCTGTTAAATGGGGTAATACTAGTTATGATACCTACCTCGCTGGGGTTGTGAGAAAAATGCTTGGTAAATCTTATATACAGGAGGCAACCAGGTATCTCAGTGGGTAGAATTCTAGGTCTAGAGTCAGGAAGATCCAAATTTAAATCTGGCCTCAGACACTCACTGTTTAACTCTGGGCAAGTCACTTAACACCTGTTTGCCTTAAACCACTAGAGAAGGAAATGGCAAACCGCTTTAGTATCTTTACCAGGAAAACATCAGAGACAGCATGATCCATAGGGCCAGGAAGAGTTGGACATGACTGAAATAACTGAACAGAAGCGGCATGTGTATGTGTGCATGTGCATGTGTATGTGCATGTGTATGTGCACATGCATGTGTATGTGCATGTGTATGTGCATGTGCATTGCATGTGTATGTGTATGTGCATGTGCATGTGCATGTGTATGTGCATGTGCATGTGTAAATATATGTACATAGGCATGTGTAAATATGTGCACACATATTTATTTATATGTGTGTATACACAGAGATACACTCATGTGTGTATGTATTAGATGTCATATGTACATATCAAAATATGCATACATATGAATTATGATAATTATATTATTTTGCAAGCTGATAATCTCTTATGGCCCTTCCAGCTTTAATAATATTAGATTCTATGAGTAGAAATAAAGAACTACAGTACAGTGGAAAGATCCCTAGATGTATGCTTAAAGACACTAAGGAAGATAGGCAGGCAGGCAGGAAGGAAGGGGAAGGAAGGAAGGAAGGAAGGAAGGAAGGAAGGAAGGAAGGAAGGAAGGAAGGAAGGAAGGAAGGAAGGAAGGAAGGAAGGAAGGAAAGAAGGAAGGAAAGAAGGAAGGAAGGAAGGAAGGAAAGAAGGAAGGAAGGAAGGAAGGGAGGGAAGGAAGGAAGGAAGGAAACTAACATCCATTAACTATCTACCATGTGCCAGGCACTCTGCTAAGCCCTTTACAAATATTATCTCCTTTGGTCCTCACAACAACCCTGGGAGGGAGGTGCTATTATTATCCCCATTGTACAGTTGAGGAAACTGAAAGGTAGCAGTTAAACGAGTTGTCCAAGGTCATACAGCTAGTAAGTGTCTGAAGCTAGATTTGAACTCAGGTCTTCCAGACTTCAAGGTGGCATTGCATCATCTGACTGCCTCTGTAGTAGAATAGAGTGCTGGGCTCAGAATCAGGAGAACAGAATTCAAATCCCACCTCATTTTCTAATTATGTGTTACTGGACAAGTCACAACCTATCTGGTCTCTGTTTCTCATTTTATAGGTGAGGACACTGAACCCTAAGAGCCAGTTCGAAATCCTCGATCCTGTGATTAAGTAGCTTGGATGAAGAACAAATTCCTAAACCCTTAATGGTTCTGAAGTATTAGGTCTAGAAGCTGAGGAGGTAGGGGCTTGGGATTCTAGGGAGAAAAGGCAGCCAAGGTGGTGAGGTTGTGAGACACAGGCCAGAGGGGAGGGTAACAGGCTCCAGGAGGACAATGCCTTGGGTGTCTGCTGAGTCTAATTTGTACTCTTGCTAGGTACAAATGGGCTTTTCATATGTCCATACTTACCAACTATGTGACCCTGGTCAAGTCATTTAACCCTTATGGCCTCAGTTTCCTCATCTTTAAAATGTGCTAGAGAAGGAAATGGCAAACCATTCCAGTATCTTTGCCAAGAAAACCCCAAACTGGGTCAAGAAGAACTGGAAATGACTGAAAAATGACTAAAAAGTTGTTTGGGGAACAAGTGCAAAGTAGGGTAGGCAAAGTCTGAAAGGGGCCTTATCCCATGTCCCTACACATACATAAAAGAATACTGCCAAACAGATGTATTTGAATGTTGCCCCAAACTACCTGCTGCCCAAGGACCTCAGATGCAGCCCTTCCCTACCCAAATTGTTTTCTTAGCCTTGTCCCTTCTACCCCAGGAAACATTAACTTGTTCACTATTCAATTTTCTTTTCACCTTCCTTTCTAACAACAACTCACATTTTTATGATGCTTTACAGTTTGCAAAGTGATGTCACTGGAATTACTATTCCCAATTAATAAAACCGAAACTCAGAGAGATGCACTGACTTACCCATAACCACTTAGCAAGCTGGTGGCAGAGCCAGCCAATTCTATGACCCAGCCCCACATTTTATCCTCTTTCTTTTCTCTGTTTTCCAAAGAGGCAAATGAATCAGCCCAATCAACTAATCTATGTTAATGTGTTAATGAGAAGCCATCCTTTTCTTTTCCTTCCTAGATGAGACTACATATGTGTGTATGTATGTATATATATATGTATCTATGTATGTTGTATACACATATGTGTATGTGTATAATAATCTTCTGTATAAAAATGCCATTATATATGTGTATGTAGCAATCTTTTGGAGAAAATGTCCTCTCTCTTATTCAAAGGAATGACCCTAGGAGAGTTAAATGCCATCAGAGACAGAGCATGGCATAGTATTTAGGATATTGGCTTTGAAATTAGGAAGATATGGGTTTGAATCCTGCCTCTTACATGCCTCTGAGCTTTGGTTTCTTCATCTAGAAAATGGGATTAGTATCTGTGGCACCTACCTCTTATGGTTCTTTTCAGCTCAAATGAGAAGGATTCTGTGAACTCTAATCCAGTGGTGTCAAACTCAATTACAAACCACAGGCCACTAACCCATATGTAAGAATCCCTGCTGGCTAGATATTGGCTTAGTTTTAAGATGTAATGTTATCTATATTTTCTTGTATTTTTTATTTATTTTGTTAAGTATTTCCCAAATACATTTTAATCTGATTCAGCCACATTTGGGAACATTACCACCACTGGCCCTGAGCTGTGTTTGATATGCATGATGGGTATGTCAGGTATTATTATAATGGCTGATAGGAGGGGAAGCACTGGGATAGAAGGGCTAGGGTACTGAATATGGGAGTCAAAAAGACTTTAATTCAAATACTGCCTCAGATATTACCTATATGAACCTGGCTCAGTCACTTAACTTCTCTAACCTCAGTTTCCTCATCTGTAAAATTAGGGAAGTTATACTTGATAGCTTCCAAGGTCTCTTCCAGCTCTGTCTCTAGGACCTTTGGGCATCCTCTCCTACCCCTCTGCATTTGGGGACTGCCTCCCTGTTAGAGTGCAGGTGACTTTCTAGACTATGTTTGGTCCAACCCACATTTCTTCCTAGGAAGTGTGAAGATTAGGGTCTGCTTTGATGGAGTTTCATCATATCAAGCTGGAGAAGGGTTCCTGTGGCAGAAAGGACTTTGATGAGCCAGCAGTTTCTCCTCAGGGAATGATAGGGCTGACCATGAAAATACCAGTATTCTGTGTGCCCCCAGAGACCTAATGGGAATGGAGAGGAGATATTGCTGCCCATTGATTCCTTGTTATCCTCTTTCAGCCAAAAGGAGTCAGGGCATTTTCAGCACGGTCATCAGAGAGAACACTGCAAATCCTTCCTCTTTGGAAGTTGTTCTGTGGGAAATAAACACACTGGGGAAATCTCTGGTTAAAATTCACCAGCATTCCTTTCAGACACATAGACACCTTCTCCAACAGCAATTTCATTAGGTGGTTATGTGCCAGCAACTCCAAACTAAACAACGGCATTAGAGAAGGAAGCCAATCCAGTTGCCTTTTCCAAAAGTCAATGTATGCCTCAGTGTGTCTGTTTGTACCTGCAAGCAGACAGCTCCAATATTCAGACTGGGGGCAGACCTTTCTCATCCTGATTCTAGTGCCCAGAAGTATTCAGTCCTTTCTTACTCAGAGTGGAAATTCTCTTTCTTGAGAAATGAGTTGGCAAACCCATGTCCCAGGACCCAGAATGAAAGGGACACAATATCTTCTTTGTCTTGGCCTCTCTCTTTGAGTCATTGGATTCATGGAAAGGAGGCACCACAATGTTGGAAGAAAGACAGTGAGGATAGAAATGGAGGGCATGGTGGGGTTGGGACAAATTTAAATTGACTGAGGGGGGAAAATAAAACTAGGAACTTCATACTTGTAAGACTAACCCCTCCTGTGACCCAAATGGAATGATTTTTTTTGAAACTGATCTCTCTGAATTTAAAATTTAAAATAACCTTAAACTCCTTTTCAGATTCCTAAGTTAAAAGCCAGAGAATAACAGGTATTAAAATGCCAATGAGCCAGAAAATGTGAGAAAAACCAAATGAGAAAGTAGGCACAATTTGCGAGAGGTGTGACCTGTTTAAAGGTAAAGAGGGAATGAGGATGGAGTCGTCCTCTTATTTAAGCCTCTTGTCTCCACAAACATCTAACAAGGTGCTTTGCAAATAATAGGCACTTAATAAGTGTTTTTAATTTAATTCAGTGAATTCATAGACTTTCAGGGCTCAGCAGGACCTCAGAAATTGTATATTCTTGTTTTAAAGTGGAGAAGACTTGGAGGAAACTTGGAGTTGAGTAAAATTGAGGCCCAGGGTGGGGAAATGAAGACTGCAGGTGGTGCTTTAAATGCCTTTAAAATATACTTCTTAAAACTCATCCATCCACACAAACATATATACAGCAGCTCCTTTTTTCTATAGAAACATTGTACAGATGAACAACTATGAAAGATTCAATAACTCTTTATTAGCCCAAAGAACTACAATTTCCTAGGACTGACGATGATGAAACAGCCCATCTTCTGACACAGGGGTGATCATCGGTCCAAGGAGAGTAATGAGACTCGAACCTCCTGTATGTGAATTCCTTGAGGAGGGACATTCAATTTTCTATTTGTATCCCCACCATTTAGCACAATGCTTTGAGCATAGTGAACATTTCGTAAATGCTTTTTCATACATGCATTCATTATGTTCATGCACATACTTTTTTACAAGTAACCAATTTTTTTTTTTTGAAGGGAGAAGGCAGGACAATTGGGGTAAAGTGACTAGCTCAAGGCCACACAGCCAGTAAGTGTTAAGTGTCTGAGGCTGGATTTGAACTCAGGTCCTCCTGACTCCAGGGCCAGTGCTCTATTCACTGCGCCACCTAGCTGCCAAAGGTAACCAATTTCAAAAAAAGAAATTGAGTTGGTAGGTTGGTACATTGGCTCTGAGATACTATTCATGGTGAATCACACAACCTTGACTTTAAAATTGTCTATTTTATTTGGGGGTGGAAGAGGGCAATTTGGGTAGGATAGAAAGCATAAATGAGATAAAGAGGTACAAAGTGCTTTTGTAACATAAAGAAACAGTCAAGGAAACCCAAAATCATGTTCTTGATGTTTTTCTATGATTTATACTGTTAGTTTTGTTGTTATTGGACCAAAATAATAGAAGTTAATGGAAAGAAAGACTGTGGTAATTTTCAAAGCTTTAAGGGAAAAAATTCTCAAAATATTTTCTGTCTTGGTTGTATGATTAATTCAATTCACCTTGATTCAGTAAGGACTTATCAAGTGCTTACTGTATGCCAAGGACTTTGTTGCATTCTAAAGACACAGAGACAGAAGTGAAAATAGGCCTTGGTAGGAACTTATATTCTACGAATGGTATGAGAGTAGGACACATTGAACATAGTCCTCTGAAAAAGATTTTGTCATATATGTTGAAGGAAAGGGAACAGTTATGTGGCTGAGAATTACAGAGGAGGAACCAATGTTGCCTTGCTGTCCATGAGAGGACAAATGAACCAGAAGGCTGCTAGGGCATTGGATGAAACTCCTCTGGGAGTCTTAGTAGGAGACCTGGAAAAGGATCCCTTGGAATGAGAAGGTAGAGATTGGGCTGTTCTCAGCATCACTAGAGGGAATGCTTATACTGATGAAATGTATCCAGTGAAGGAAGTTTCATGATCACAGAGATACATTTTTAAAAAGTAACACAAACCACTTGTGAGTATAATACAGTTGAGATTCATGGGAAATGACTTCAAATCCTGTCTCTGACACATATTCCCTGTGTGCCCTTGGGTAAATCAATAAACCTTCAGAGGTCTCAGTTTATCTTTCTAAAAATGGGGGAGGGGTAGCCTCTGTGGCCCATTCCAACCCTAATAATGTGAGAAGAAAATAAGCATTTATACAGCACCTATTATATGCCAGGCACTGTGTTTTATAAATATCATTTCCTTACAAATATCTCATTTGAATCTTACAATAATTCTGTGAGGTAGGTGCTATTATTATCCCTTTTTAACAGTTGAGGACACTAAGGCAAACAGAGGTTGAAGTGACTTGCCCAGCTAGTGTCTAAGACTGGATTTGAATACAAATCTTCATGACTCCAGGCGTAGTGCTCTATTCACTGAGCCACCTAGCTGCCTAATGACTACTCCAGTCAGGTGGAGCGGACTCATTAGAGTCAGCATGGAACTGTAAAAATTTGATTTTCAAATTCTCTCCCATCTGCCCTTCCCTCCCCACCCTGTGATATGTATGGTAAGCAATCTGATATAGGCTATATATGTGCAATCATGCAAAACACATTACCACATTAGCGATGTTGTGAAATAAAACACAGATTAAAACAAACATAAAAAAAATAAAGAAGTGAAAAAGTGTGTGCTTCGATCTGTGTTCAGATTCCATCAGTTCTTTTTCTGGAAGTTGGTAGCATTTTTTATCATGAGTCCTTTGGAATTGTCTTGGATCAACACAGTGCTGAGAATAGATGTCATCCACAGTTGGTCATTGTACAGTATTGCTGTTACTGTGTATGGTGTTCCTCTGGTTCTGCTCATTTCACGCTGCATCAGTTCATGTAAGACTTTCCAAGTTTTTTTGAAATCATTCTGCTTGTCATTTCTCATTGCACAATAGGACTCCATCACAATCATATACCACAACTTATTCAGCCATTCCCCAACTGATGGGCATCTTCTCAATTTCCAATTCTTTGTTACCATAAAAAGAACTGATATAAATAATTTTATACAGAAAGGTCTTTACTCTATATCTTTTTAAAAAAATCTCTTTGGAATATAGGCCTAATAGTGATAGGCAATGGCCAGCTTCTCTGAGAAGGGTTTAGTAGTAAGAGAAAGTACCTCTCTTTGAAAAAAATACATCTCAGGATTGCTATTTGGTCATCTATGATCAAAGAAAGAAACAAAGCTAAAGAGACAGAGACTGAAGAAATCACCTAGATAAATACATATCTTACTTAAGTGTATAAGTGTGAAAGCAATAGACACAACTTGGGAGAGGGTAAGTGGGAAAGAAATCCTTTCCTTTACAATAGGAAGTTCAAGGGAGAGATATCAGAATCCCAAGACACTCAGAATGAAAAAAAGAGTGAGCACATAAAATTGTCTCTCTCTTTAAAGTCTATTGAGCGAGCAGTTCTTGTTGTTCACTGGCCTTTCCTCTTTGACACAGCCTGCTAATGTAGGGGAAAATAGTACATGGGAACCAACTGAAACTTTAGGGTTGCAAATGCCCTTTATCAAGGAAAAAAGGCAAATTTCTTGCTGGAAGTAGACAGGACATGGATAGCTTTGCAAAGGAATTACCTCAGTCAAAAGTCATGTGTCACCAGAAGGGGTCCAGGTGAAGGTCCTTTCTCCATATACTCCTTGGAATGACCACTGTTATAAATATATTTATCCACAGTGGATAGAGCACCAGTCTTGAAGTCAGGAGTACCTGAGTTCAAATCTGGCCTCTTGACCACTTGACACTTAGTAGCTGTGTGACGCTGGGCAAGTCACTTAACTCCAATTGCCTTGCCAAAATACATACATACAGATATAGATATCAATATATATATATATATATATATAAATTCATAAGCATGATACCTTGACTAACTAGAAGGTTTAAAGTAATAGAACTTCTAATTAATTACATTTGGGGATCAATTTAGGATTGATTAAGAATTAGTAATCTTTTTAATCAAGGATTTAATTGCAGATGTTTTCAGTGCTCATGTTCTTGAATAAGTATGCACAGATTAATGAACATATTTGAATTTTTCTCTGATGTTTGGGATTCTTGGCTCAAAACTATGGAGGCCAGAAATCACGTTATGTAATGATTTGTTGGAGAAACTGAGGATGCTTACCCTGGAAAAGAGACAACTTTGGGGGTGAGGTATGTATGAAGGGCTGTGATGTGGAAACAGGATTAGAATCAAGCTAGGTGGTATAGTGGATAGAGTGTAGAGCCTGGAGTCAGGGAGACCTGAGTTCAAATCTGACCTTAGATACTTTGACCTTGGGCAATAATAATAGCTCATGTTTATACAGTGCTTATTAGGCCAGACACTTGGCTAAGCATTTTGCAAATATTGTCTCATTTTATTCTCATAATATCCCTAGGAAGTAGGTGCCATTATCATCCCCATTTTATAGATGAGAAAACTGAGGGAGATCAAAGGTTGGAGGATTTGCCCAGAGTCACACAACTAGTAAGTATTATGCTGTATTTGAATTCAGATCTACCTGACTGCAGGTCTTGCACTCTACCCATTGTACCACCTGGGCAAGTCACTTAATCTTTGTGTGACTCATTTCCTTACCTATAAAATGGGGGCAATAATAGCACCTACTTCCCAGGGTTGTTATGAAAATAAAATGAGATAAATTTGCAAAGTGCTAAGCTCAGTGGCTGGTATATAGCAGGTAATATATAATTTTTTTAAGGCACTTGCCCAAAGTCACACAGATATTTATTTTTTCTTTTTCCCATTCTTTTTTATTTTTTAATTTTATGTTTATTTTTAGTTTTCAACATTCATTTCCACAAGATTTTGAGTTACAAATTTTCTCCCCATTTTTCCCCTACCCACCACCCCACAAAAGCGATCCCACTGAAAAGCCCCTCCCCCAATCTGCTCTCTCCTATATCCTACTCCATCCCACCTCTGGCTTTCTGCTAGGGCAAGATGGATCTCTATGCCCCATCGCCTGTATATCTTATTTCCCAGTTGAATGTTAATAATAATAATAGTAAGAATAATGATAATAATAATAATAATAATAATTTTTAACATTTGATTTTAAAACTTTGAATTCCCAAGTCTTTCCCTTCTTCCCTTGTCACTCACCCTTATTGGGAAGATAAGCAATTCAATATAGATTGTACATGTGTAGCTATGCAAAACATTTCCATAGTGGATATATTGTGAAAGACTGACTATATTTCCCTTCCTCCTATTCCACCCTCCACTTGTTGTATTCTCTACTTTGACCCTGTCTCTTTCAAAAGTGGGTCCTTCTAACTACCCTCTTCCCCCCAGTCTTCCCTCCCTTCTATCATCCCCCTCTTATCCCTTCTTCCCTATTTTGCTGTAGGGTGAGATACCCAGTTGAGTGTGTATGTTATTCCCTCTTTAAGCCAGATCCAATGAGAGTAAGGTTGATTCATTCTCTTTCGCCTTCCTGGTAATATATAAATGTTAGCCATTATGATTAACACTGTCATTATTGTTCATTCTGCATGGTTCAATGGAGCAGAGTAAAGGGCAACTCCAAAAGGTAAAAACCATGGGGAGAGAGATTTTTGTGAGACAAAGCTTTCTAACTATCCAAGGTGTTGACAAAACAAGTAGGGGTCCTCAGTATGTGGTGAGCTGTCTATCACAAGAGATTTGTAAGCAGTGACTAGATGCCCACTTGTCAAAGATACTCAAGGTGGAATGCCTACTTGGGATAGGGACTGGATTAGAAGCCCTGTGAGAAAAGCAAAATATGCATTGTGTATAAAGTCCCAGTCTCAAAATGAGGGATACAAAGACTTGAAGCTTGTACCCAAAATTCAGGAGCGATGTTACCGTGGAAAAATCACTCCAACCCTTTGACCCTCAGTTTCCTTATCTGTAAAATAGAACCAAATAATGCCTTTAATACCCAGCTCCCAGGGTCTTTGTGAGTCCAAAAGATATGAAGCATTTTGTATTAAATGTATAAAGTGCTATATACATACCAGTTACTATTATCACTCCCAACTCCAATGATTCTTTGATTTTATCAATTTTTGTTACCTTGATTTTTGAACTCATTAAAGGTTTGAGGCCTAGGACAAATTAAACTGTATTTTTCTTTTCTCTCTTTTGCCCACTCTTGGGGTGGTTATGGGGGGAGCTAGGGAGTTTTCCTGCTTCTATGCCGCCATCTTGGCTGTGCCCCCCTTTGCCCACTCATTTAGGGATAAGGATAGACTTATGACTTTCATTTTATATTGAACTCTCAGTTAAGGAAACTCCTACCAATGGAGGTCAGTCATTTCTCTGCCTCTTTTCAGAGAATTAGTTGTCTAGGTCCCTGAGAAATTAAATGGCTTATTCAGAGTCGCATATCCAAGTTTGTGTCAGAGGTGGGACTTAAACTCAGGTCTTCTTGGTTTTGATACCAGCTCTGTATCTACTATACCACTATAAGCTGCCTCTTCAGGTGTGATCAGCCAAAAATGAAGAGGTCATAAAGGGGAAATCCCAGATCATGTAGCCAAAGGAGGTAGGTGGGCAAGAGGATAAGGGACTAGCCTTGCCTTGCTCATGGTGGTAATGATGGAGGTAGGGCCCTTTAAACCATTTTGTGCCCTCCCTTAAGTGGAAGAGGCATCTAAGAAGCAGGCTTAGCTATGAATTGTTTGTCAGGTGTTGTCTATCCTTGTTCACATTGCTGCTTGCCTGAGAGTTCCTCTGTGGTGACAATAGGGTGGGGGTCTAGTTTCTTCAGAACAGGCAAGGAAATTACTACTGCAAGGCATGGCCCCAGTTGAGGTTGGTTTTCCTTGTGACAGAGTGTGCCTCAGAGATGATCCTCTGTTTGTCCATCAGAGAAAGGAGGCATCTTCACACAGCCATCCAAGGTGTGATTATAGTAAGAAGACATTTCTCAGAAGCAACTGGTTCTTACTTTATCCACCATGGTCACAGTATGGAAAACATGTAGGAGGTGTGGATGAATCAAGGAAATGTTCAGGAAATGGCCTTATATTTTTTTAATTCATAAATTCATAGGTTCATAGAACTTAGAGGTGGAAGGAAACAGATCATCTAGTTCAGTGGTTCTTAATCTGGGGTCTGTGAACTTAAAAGGTTTTTGGATAGCTGTTATTTTGATATAGTTTCCTTTTCAACCCTATGTGTTTTATGCATTTTAAAAAATTATTCTGAGGAGTCCACAGGCTTCACCAGATTGCCAAAGATATTTGCAACACACAAAAAAGATTAAAAGCCCCTGATCTAGTCCAGTTCCTTCATTTTACAGACAAGGAAAACGAGGCCCAGAAAGTGGAAGAGAGCATGCTTTGATTTCCTTCTTAAAAGCATTGTTCAGTCATGTCTGACTCTTTGTGACTACATTTGGAGTGTTCTTGGCAAAGACACTGAGTACTGTGCCATTTCTTTCTCCAGCTCATTTTACAGACAAGAAAAATGAGGCAAACAGGGTCACACAGCTAGTTAGTGTCTGAGGCCAAATTTGAACTCAGGTCTTCCTAACTCCAAGCCCAGCATTCTATCCACTCTGCCATCTAACTGTCCCCTTAAAAGTATAGTGTAAACAAAAACTCTTGATAGAAATCTAGGGAGTTAGGCTAGGACTGACAGAGGACTTAATGTATTTGTTGATGCTTAATGTATCCCCAGTTTGACTTTGCCATCTTTTAAAAAAATAATTTTTATTTTTTAAATTAATTAATTAATTTTTATGTTTATAACATTCAGTTCCACAAACTTTTGAGTGTCAAATTTTCTCCCCCCAAGACAGCATGCAATCTAATATAGACTCTACGTATACATTTATATTAAACATATGTTCACACCAGTCATGCCAGGAGAAACAAAAAACAAAAGAAAACAAAACAAAAAAGAGAGCAGACAGTCTGCTCCCAGCTGCATTCAGACTCCAAAGTTCTTTCTCTGGACATGGATGGCATTTTCCATCACGAAACTTTTAGAGTTATCTTAGAACCTCGCATTGCTGAGAAGAGCCAAGTCTATCAAAGTTAGCCATCACACAATGTGACTGTAACTGTACAATATTCTCCTGGTTTTGCTCCCCTCACTCAGTATCAGTTCATATAAGTCTTTCTAAGTTTTTCTGAAGTCCATCTGACTTGTTTCTTAAAGCTCTGATATGGTGTGTGGTCATTATCTGAAATAATTCTACCCATAACAGACACCGGGGAGGGATAAAGGGCTGTAACAACATAATTAAGTTTGCAAAAGAAAATAACCTGAGAAGCATCTGCCCTCTCAACATGGGAACTCCCCTCTCCCCCTCCTTTTCTTTTTTTCCTCCTCTTTACTCATCCCTTTCCCTTCTCCCTATCTGCCTCAGTTATACCTCCCTATTTCAGCCTCACTTCACCCCCTTTTCTCTTGCCTCCCTGACTTCTCTTCCTTTTCCCCTTCTCTTCTCCTCCCTCTTTTTCTTCTCTTCTCCCTCCACCCTCTTCCCTTTCTCTTCTACCCTTCCCTCCCTTTCCCTTCTCATCCCCTTGTCTTTCTTCTTTCCCTTCTCTGTCTCCCCTACCTCTTTCTCATCTCTTTCTTTGCTCTCCTCACCCCTTCCTCTTTCCCTTTTCTCCCTCTCCTCCACTTCCCCATCTTTCTCTTGGGTTGATTCTCTTTTTGATAAATTTTGGTTCTTTTCTGATATAGCAGCCCCACCCCCTTTTTTGTTTTCCCAGAATTCTTATAGATGATGTACGGAGTCATCCCAACTCATTTTAAACCAGAGCAAAATATACCTATCAAAGAAATCGAGTGGAGAGCTTGCATGAGGAGGTAGTGTGGTTTGGTGACTGGGTGTTGTGTTATCTCAAACAAGTCACTTCTCCCTTTTGGGCTTCAGTTTCCTCATATATAAAATGAGAAGATTTATCTTCCAAAGTCCCCTCTTATTATGAGAGCCCAAGATCCATAGGTATTCATTTTTTAAGACAGACTATGTACAGTTTTATATAATTGAGGCAAACAGGTAAGCCCTTGTCCCCTCTCTTGCTTCCTCCTTGGGACCCTAGGCCACTTTTGTTGGACCAGGTGTGTTAGAAGTAGCCCAGAGTTAGAGGAGGAGGGCAGGGCTCACCTGTTGGCTTCCCTTATATAGGGAACAAACCAGGACTTGGCTAAAGCAGAAAGAGCAAATACCAATGGAGAGTTACTTCTCAGTCTTTGCATTGAACAAACAGGACCTGTCTTAGAGTGTGTCCCTCAAATTCTTCCTCAGTACTTTCTTCAGTCAAGGGCTCCCGAGTCCTATGATCATCACCAAGCTTATATAGAGTTCCTTTTCATCCCTCTTTCTGTAGCCCCTACTTCCTTTTGAACTCCTCATACCTGATATATATCTCCTGGTCTCCTACTCCCTGCCTTCTCAGAGACACCCACTTCACGAGCCACTAGACCCAAGCCAACTCTCATCAGCAGTTCCCCCAATCTTTGGATAGGGAAGAGGAGAACCAGCATGTCAAGTAGACTGGAAATTTCCTTAGGAGAACCTTGGATGAGAGTAGTGCACTCCATCTGTTCTTTTTCCTCTCCCACATCAACTTGAAACTGGGTCAAATGCTGGGCCCTTACCTCTATTTTGCTTTTATTTCTTTCAACCTGAAAGTTAAAACTCATCTTGAAGGAAGGGAAACCCATGAGAACTGAAACTGAAATTAGTTACGATAAAGTTATGATGAAGTGATGAACCCTTGTGAACTGAAACTGTCAAGTTTCACACAGTCCCCGTTGATATTTCTCATATCCTTCCCACCCCCATAACCCCATGACTTCATAAAAAGAACAAGTCAGATTTTTATTTTTCCAGATATGAGCTGGAAGAACCTCTAGAATTAAACTGGATGGTCACTGGTGATTTTCTAAGAAGAATACTAAGCCTTGATATGAGTTAGATTGACTTCTAAAAATTATTATCTCTTGTTTTTATATTATCTGAATCTGTAAATATATTCTTCCGTTCTCCTCCCTAATGAGTCATCTCTTGGTAAAAATAAAAAAGAGGGGAACAAAAGGTAGCTCAGCAAAATGAACCAACACATCAATTAAGTCTGAGAATTTGTGTACTGTTCTTTACCCATAGACCCCTGATGTTCCTTCACAAAGAAATTTCTTAAAGCTCTATATGGGTGTGTGGTCATTATCTAAAATAATTTCACCCATAACAGACACTGGGGAGGGATAAAGGGCTGTAACAAGATAATTAATTTTACAAAAGAAAATAACCAAAATAATTTGCTTATCTCTTCTCTGGGGTCAAGTTTCTGGAGATTGTGAAGTCTTCAAGAGCAGCTGGTTGGGAAATGGAGGGACAGAAGTGGAGAAGGTACATGCTGGGGGAGAGGAATATCAAAATAACTTGGCCAGCAACATGGCCATACACACAGTACATCATTTAAGTCATGAATGAGCTCAGTAACTTTAGAATGATCCAGCAAAGGAAGCTGAGAGAGAATGGTCAAGCAAGTAGGAGCCGAACAAGGAGGAAGCAGTGTAAGAAAAGTGGGAGATGAGAGTATCCAGGAGGAAAATGGGTAGTCAGCAATGTCAAAAAACTGCAGAAAGAATAAGGTTTTACGAAAGGCCATTAGATTTAGCAATTAAGTCATTGATAGGCTGGTTTTCTAAGAAGAGAGATGTGGGGAAATTTGAATGGTATAAAAACAAAAGATACCAACAAAAGTGTATTTAAAAGACAAAAATTACTTCAAACGGAGACACAAAAAAGGGGGCATTGATTACCTCAAAGACAACAGCCTCAGTTGAGTGGTGAGATCATAAGTCAAATAGCCAAGAGCTGATTAAGTGAATGGAAGGTGAGGAAGTGTAATATAGATAATTTCTCCCACAAGATTCTTGTGAAATGGAAGAAATGTAGACTGATGTTTTCTGATATCCACAGGGTTAAGTGAAGGTTGATTTTTTTAAAAGGTTAGGTAAGATCTGGGCATGTTTGTGGGCAGCAGGGAAGGATACAATAATAAGACTAAAGTTGAGAAAGGTTGTGGGTAGAGATCAGTGCTGATAAAATGGCCAAACTCCCAGAGGAAATGGGAAGAAAAACTAGAAGGGACTTTGGCATTGAGAAGAAGTGTTTGTAAAAAGTCTGGAGCAAAAGAGGAGAGAATGGGGTATTATCTTGAAGTTTACTGAAGCATGGAAGAAAGGAGAAGAGGGAACCAGTGGCGAATGTCTTTTATTTCCTTAGTAAAGCAGGAGGCAAAGTCTTCTCTTAAGAAGAGTTCCCTGTAGGAGACTTAAGGAGAGAAGAAAAGGCTTAAAAAAAGCAATAGCTGTGGAAGGTATGATAAAGAATTGATCAAGATGGAAGAAAAAAAGTGAAGGCCCAATTGAAATTAGACTATATATGTGTGTATGTATATATGTGCATATCTATCCATCCATCTGTCCATCTATCCATCTATCTATCTATCTATCTATCTATCTATCTATCTATCTATCTATCTAATCTATCTATCTGTCAGCTAGGTGGCACAGTTGATAGAATGCTGGGTGTGGTGTCAGGAAGGCTCATCTTCCTGTGTCCATATCTGGCCTCAGACACTAGTTGTGTAACCCTGGACAACTCACTTCACCCTGTTTGCCTCAGTAGTCTCAGTAAAATGAGCTGGAAAAGAAAATGACAAACTGCTCTAGAATTTTTGCCAAGAAAACCTCAAAGAGGTCATGGAGAGTCAAACATGACTGCAAAATGACTGAACAGCAATAACAACATATGTAATAGACACAGGTGGTATAGTTAGATGACTTTTTTCAAACAGCCTTTAATAGTATAGGAGTTGGAATGGAGGAAGTGGATGCTGGGAGTAACCCAGAGTTAAGCCAGAACATTGTGTTGTGTTCATTATGTAATGGAGGACTGGCCAATGAGCCTAGTCCTTATGCTCCTAAGCAGAGTTCATCAATGTTCTTGGCTGGTGTAATTTTTCCATGTGGAAGTGAGTGAAGTCTGCCTACAGGAGAATTGTGATGGCATTTCGTGGAAGTACCTGGGAGAGACCTTGGAGCATTTGTAGACATTCCATAACTGGTTCCATTCCCCTAACACGTGGTGATTGACAGCCTTCTGATTGACTGAGGTTGTGGAATTGAAAATGGGAGCACTTTCAAAAGTCCATAACTGGTCTCAGACTCCCTCTTGGTTAGACTTCTCTTACTTTGACTCCTTTGCTGATAGTGTCTTGTGAGAGGCAACACAGTAAAGGGAACAACCCGGGGCCTTTTCCTCATTCAAGGTGAGCCTAATGTGTCCTTCACTTTAGTATCTATTCTTTTTGTGGCAAGTGGAGCTTCATTTGGAGATAATGACCTTGTGAGTTTTGAAAGTTCAAGAGAGCAAGCCTTCTGGGCATCTGGGCACATGGGAGTCCAGGAGTTGAGTCTAAGCTAGGTTTTGCAGCCAATTCAGCATTGATATCCTTATGAGTAATCTTTAGGACCCTGCTCAGTCAGCAGTAGCTGAACAAGAATTCTTCAAGCTATGATGTCACATTTTGGTGTGAACTTGGTGGGGCCAATGCAATGTAGAAACCATGTTAAGTCTCAGCCCATTCTACCCAAAGACTAAGGAAATATAAGGAAGTGTGTTCCTTTGAGGTGTTGGAGGGGCAAATGTTTGTACTTTTGTTCTTGTTATATCTTCAAAGTAAATGTCCTTTTGTAAAGGCTGATATATGTTAAATGATTAAATGGAATTGAGACACTATAGAAGGAAACTCTGTGTATGTGCATTTGTGTGGTGGGAAAAACACACCCAGAATGGGGGTTTGAGCTGATAGGATTAGAGAATGGAGACCCCCACCTCCTCAAGGGTCCCTCTAGTGGGGCAAAGTAGCCGGCTTTACTTTGAGAGAGTTAGGCCAGAAAATTCTCACTACAATTGAAACAAATTTGTTTGGAGGCTCTAGCATGGGAATGTAGTCACACTCTTTTTTTTTTTTTTAAAGGCTACTATAACAAATACTTTATTAACTTCTGTTTTACATCATTCATTTCCGCCAGATTTTGAGTTACAGTCATTTTCCCCCCATTATTCCCCTACCCAACCTCCCAGAATAGTAATCCCACAAGATATCGCTTCCTCCAATCTGCTCTCTCCCATACCTTCTCCCATACCCCCATTGACTTTTCCATTAGAGGAAGGTGAGTCTTTGTGTCCAATGCCTGCATATCTTATCTCCCTATTATAGGCAAAAGAGTATTAATAATAGTATTTATATATATTTGAAGCATTTAATGTTGACTTCTAATTTCAGATCCATTTCCTTCCTCCCTTGTCACCCATTCCTTCTTGGGATATAAGTAATTCAGTATATGTTACATGTCTAGCTATGCAAAACATTATCATAGTAGATATATTGTTCACTTATTATATCCCTCCCACTCATCCCACCCTCACCTGGTCCATCCCTGCATTATCCTGTCCTCTTCTATAGTGGGTACTTCCAACCTCCTTCTCTTCCCCCAAGGATGCCCTCCCATCCATCATCTCTCCTCTCATCCCCCTTCCCCTATCCTGCTGCAGGTTGAGATATCCCATTTAGTATGTTGTCATTTTCTCCCTGAACCAAATTCAATGTGAATGTGGTTTTGCCTTTTTAGCCTTCCTTATTCTCCCCCTCCTTTGCACCCACTTCCCCTACATGGGATAGTTTACCCTATCATGTCTCTCCCCATCTCCTCTGACTTTCCTCTCTCACTGTAATTTCATCCCTTGAGTACTCTCCCTTCCCAACAAAATCAACCTATGCCCTCTATCCATATATAACTGTAACCATATACACACACATTCATGTATGTGTTCGTTGACCACACCCCTTCTTCCATTATTTTCATAGTGAGAAAGATATCATCAGTCACAGTTATTGCTTTTCCATATAGGAATGTAAATAGTTCAACTTTGATAAGTTCCTTTTGATTTCTTTTCCCTGATTACCTTCTCAGGCATCTCTTCCTTCTTGTGTCTGGATGTCAAATTTTCTATTCAACTCTGGTTTTTTCCTCAAGAATGCTTGAAAGTCCTCTATTCCACTGAATGACCATATTTTCCCCTGAAACAAAATACTCAGTTTTGCTGGGTAGGTGACCCTTGGGTTCATTCCCAGTTCTTTTTCCCTCTGGAATATCATATTCCATGCCCTTCGATCCCTCAGTGTAGAAGCTGCCAGGTCCTGGGCTATTCTGATTGTGTTCCCACAATATTGAAATTGTTTCTTCCTGGCTGCTTGTAGCATTTTCTCCTTGATCTGGGGATTCTGGAACCTGGCTATAATATTTCTGGGAGTTTTCTTTTTGGGATCTTTTTCAGGAGGTGATCTATGGATTCTTTTTAACTCTATTTTGTCTTTTGGATTAAAACATCAGGGCAGTTTTCCTTGAGAATTTCTTGAAGGTGATTTCTAGGTTCTTTCCTTATCATGGCTTTCAGTAGTCTCAATAATTTTTAAATTGTCTTTCCTATGTATTTTTCAGGTCAGTGGTTTTTCCCATGATATATTTCACATTGCCTTCTATTCTTTCGTTTGTTTGGATCTGTTTAACAGCATCTTGATTTCTCATAAAGTCATTATATTCCATTTGGTCCAGTCTAACTCTGAAGGATTGAATCTCCTCAGTGAGCTTTTGAGATTCTTTTTACATCTGGCAAATTCGGCTTTTTAAGGCATTCTTCTCCTCATTGCTTTTTGGGCCTCCTTTGCCATTTGAGTTAGTCTATTTTTTGAATTGTTGTTTTCTTGAGTGGCTGTTGACCCTTATTTCATACTTTCCTGCATCCTTCTCATTTCTCTTTCCAATTTTTCCTCACTTCTCTTATTTGATTTTTAAAGTCCTTCTTAAGGTCCTCTATGGCCTGCAACCTGCTCATGTTTTC